>OX459948.2:79898407-79906619 GCA_949782905.1 Rangifer tarandus platyrhynchus
GTTAGGGTTAGGGTTAGGGTTAGGGTTAGGGTTAGGGTTAGGGTTAGGGTTAGGGTTAGGGTTAGGGTTAGGGTTAGGGTTAGGGTTAGGGTTAGGGTTAGGGTTAGGGTTAGGGTTAGGGTTAGGGTTAGGGTTAGGGTTAGGGTTAGGGTTAGGGTTAGGGTTAGGGTTAGGGTTAGGGTTAGGGTTAGGGTTAGGGTTAGGGTTAGGGTTAGGGTTAGGGTTAGGGTTAGGGTTAGGGTTAGGGTTAGGGTTAGGGTTAGGGTTAGGGTTAGGGTTAGGGTTAGGGTTAGGGTTAGGGTTAGGGTTAGGGTTAGGGTTAGGGTTAGGGTTAGGGTTAGGGTTAGGGTTAGGGTTAGGGTTAGGGTTAGGGTTAGGGTTAGGGTTAGGGTTAGGGTTAGGGTTAGGGTTAGGGTTAGGGTTAGGGTTAGGGTTAGGGTTAGGGTTAGGGTTAGGGTTAGGGTTAGGGTTAGGGTTAGGGTTAGGGTTAGGGTTAGGGTTAGGGTTAGGGTTAGGGTTAGGGTTAGGGTTAGGGTTAGGGTTAGGGTTAGGGTTAGGGTTAGGGTTAGGGTTAGGGTTAGGGTTAGGGTTAGGGTTAGGGTTAGGGTTAGGGTTAGGGTTAGGGTTAGGGTTAGGGTTAGGGTTAGGGTTAGGGTTAGGGTTAGGGTTAGGGTTAGGGTTAGGGTTAGGGTTAGGGTTAGGGTTAGGGTTAGGGTTAGGGTTAGGGTTAGGGTTAGGGTTAGGGTTAGGGTTAGGGTTAGGGTTAGGGTTAGGGTTAGGGTTAGGGTTAGGGTTAGGGTTAGGGTTAGGGTTAGGGTTAGGGTTAGGGTTAGGGTTAGGGTTAGGGTTAGGGTTAGGGTTAGGGTTAGGGTTAGGGTTAGGGTTAGGGTTAGGGTTAGGGTTAGGGTTAGGGTTAGGGTTAGGGTTAGGGTTAGGGTTAGGGTTAGGGTTAGGGTTAGGGTTAGGGTTAGGGTTAGGGTTAGGGTTAGGGTTAGGGTTAGGGTTAGGGTTAGGGTTAGGGTTAGGGTTAGGGTTAGGGTTAGGGTTAGGGTTAGGGTTAGGGTTAGGGTTAGGGTTAGGGTTAGGGTTAGGGTTAGGGTTAGGGTTAGGGTTAGGGTTAGGGTTAGGGTTAGGGTTAGGGTTAGGGTTAGGGTTAGGGTTAGGGTTAGGGTTAGGGTTAGGGTTAGGGTTAGGGTTAGGGTTAGGGTTAGGGTTAGGGTTAGGGTTAGGGTTAGGGTTAGGGTTAGGGTTAGGGTTAGGGTTAGGGTTAGGGTTAGGGTTAGGGTTAGGGTTAGGGTTAGGGTTAGGGTTAGGGTTAGGGTTAGGGTTAGGGTTAGGGTTAGGGTTAGGGTTAGGGTTAGGGTTAGGGTTAGGGTTAGGGTTAGGGTTAGGGTTAGGGTTAGGGTTAGGGTTAGGGTTAGGGTTAGGGTTAGGGTTAGGGTTAGGGTTAGGGTTAGGGTTAGGGTTAGGGTTAGGGTTAGGGTTAGGGTTAGGGTTAGGGTTAGGGTTAGGGTTAGGGTTAGGGTTAGGGTTAGGGTTAGGGTTAGGGTTAGGGTTAGGGTTAGGGTTAGGGTTAGGGTTAGGGTTAGGGTTAGGGTTAGGGTTAGGGTTAGGGTTAGGGTTAGGGTTAGGGTTAGGGTTAGGGTTAGGGTTAGGGTTAGGGTTAGGGTTAGGGTTAGGGTTAGGGTTAGGGTTAGGGTTAGGGTTAGGGTTAGGGTTAGGGTTAGGGTTAGGGTTAGGGTTAGGGTTAGGGTTAGGGTTAGGGTTAGGGTTAGGGTTAGGGTTAGGGTTAGGGTTAGGGTTAGGGTTAGGGTTAGGGTTAGGGTTAGGGTTAGGGTTAGGGTTAGGGTTAGGGTTAGGGTTAGGGTTAGGGTTAGGGTTAGGGTTAGGGTTAGGGTTAGGGTTAGGGTTAGGGTTAGGGTTAGGGTTAGGGTTAGGGTTAGGGTTAGGGTTAGGGTTAGGGTTAGGGTTAGGGTTAGGGTTAGGGTTAGGGTTAGGGTTAGGGTTAGGGTTAGGGTTAGGGTTAGGGTTAGGGTTAGGGTTAGGGTTAGGGTTAGGGTTAGGGTTAGGGTTAGGGTTAGGGTTAGGGTTAGGGTTAGGGTTAGGGTTAGGGTTAGGGTTAGGGTTAGGGTTAGGGTTAGGGTTAGGGTTAGGGTTAGGGTTAGGGTTAGGGTTAGGGTTAGGGTTAGGGTTAGGGTTAGGGTTAGGGTTAGGGTTAGGGTTAGGGTTAGGGTTAGGGTTAGGGTTAGGGTTAGGGTTAGGGTTAGGGTTAGGGTTAGGGTTAGGGTTAGGGTTAGGGTTAGGGTTAGGGTTAGGGTTAGGGTTAGGGTTAGGGTTAGGGTTAGGGTTAGGGTTAGGGTTAGGGTTAGGGTTAGGGTTAGGGTTAGGGTTAGGGTTAGGGTTAGGGTTAGGGTTAGGGTTAGGGTTAGGGTTAGGGTTAGGGTTAGGGTTAGGGTTAGGGTTAGGGTTAGGGTTAGGGTTAGGGTTAGGGTTAGGGTTAGGGTTAGGGTTAGGGTTAGGGTTAGGGTTAGGGTTAGGGTTAGGGTTAGGGTTAGGGTTAGGGTTAGGGTTAGGGTTAGGGTTAGGGTTAGGGTTAGGGTTAGGGTTAGGGTTAGGGTTAGGGTTAGGGTTAGGGTTAGGGTTAGGGTTAGGGTTAGGGTTAGGGTTAGGGTTAGGGTTAGGGTTAGGGTTAGGGTTAGGGTTAGGGTTAGGGTTAGGGTTAGGGTTAGGGTTAGGGTTAGGGTTAGGGTTAGGGTTAGGGTTAGGGTTAGGGTTAGGGTTAGGGTTAGGGTTAGGGTTAGGGTTAGGGTTAGGGTTAGGGTTAGGGTTAGGGTTAGGGTTAGGGTTAGGGTTAGGGTTAGGGTTAGGGTTAGGGTTAGGGTTAGGGTTAGGGTTAGGGTTAGGGTTAGGGTTAGGGTTAGGGTTAGGGTTAGGGTTAGGGTTAGGGTTAGGGTTAGGGTTAGGGTTAGGGTTAGGGTTAGGGTTAGGGTTAGGGTTAGGGTTAGGGTTAGGGTTAGGGTTAGGGTTAGGGTTAGGGTTAGGGTTAGGGTTAGGGTTAGGGTTAGGGTTAGGGTTAGGGTTAGGGTTAGGGTTAGGGTTAGGGTTAGGGTTAGGGTTAGGGTTAGGGTTAGGGTTAGGGTTAGGGTTAGGGTTAGGGTTAGGGTTAGGGTTAGGGTTAGGGTTAGGGTTAGGGTTAGGGTTAGGGTTAGGGTTAGGGTTAGGGTTAGGGTTAGGGTTAGGGTTAGGGTTAGGGTTAGGGTTAGGGTTAGGGTTAGGGTTAGGGTTAGGGTTAGGGTTAGGGTTAGGGTTAGGGTTAGGGTTAGGGTTAGGGTTAGGGTTAGGGTTAGGGTTAGGGTTAGGGTTAGGGTTAGGGTTAGGGTTAGGGTTAGGGTTAGGGTTAGGGTTAGGGTTAGGGTTAGGGTTAGGGTTAGGGTTAGGGTTAGGGTTAGGGTTAGGGTTAGGGTTAGGGTTAGGGTTAGGGTTAGGGTTAGGGTTAGGGTTAGGGTTAGGGTTAGGGTTAGGGTTAGGGTTAGGGTTAGGGTTAGGGTTAGGGTTAGGGTTAGGGTTAGGGTTAGGGTTAGGGTTAGGGTTAGGGTTAGGGTTAGGGTTAGGGTTAGGGTTAGGGTTAGGGTTAGGGTTAGGGTTAGGGTTAGGGTTAGGGTTAGGGTTAGGGTTAGGGTTAGGGT
The DNA here is from genome assembly GCA_949782905.1 of Rangifer tarandus platyrhynchus. NCBI lineage: Eukaryota > Metazoa > Chordata > Mammalia > Artiodactyla > Cervidae > Rangifer > Rangifer tarandus. The sequence continues at coordinate 79,902,094 of OX459948.2, forward strand.
TAGGGTTAGGGTTAGGGTTAGGGTTAGGGTTAGGGTTAGGGTTAGGGTTAGGGTTAGGGTTAGGGTTAGGGTTAGGGTTAGGGTTAGGGTTAGGGTTAGGGTTAGGGTTAGGGTTAGGGTTAGGGTTAGGGTTAGGGTTAGGGTTAGGGTTAGGGTTAGGGTTAGGGTTAGGGTTAGGGTTAGGGTTAGGGTTAGGGTTAGGGTTAGGGTTAGGGTTAGGGTTAGGGTTAGGGTTAGGGTTAGGGTTAGGGTTAGGGTTAGGGTTAGGGTTAGGGTTAGGGTTAGGGTTAGGGTTAGGGTTAGGGTTAGGGTTAGGGTTAGGGTTAGGGTTAGGGTTAGGGTTAGGGTTAGGGTTAGGGTTAGGGTTAGGGTTAGGGTTAGGGTTAGGGTTAGGGTTAGGGTTAGGGTTAGGGTTAGGGTTAGGGTTAGGGTTAGGGTTAGGGTTAGGGTTAGGGTTAGGGTTAGGGTTAGGGTTAGGGTTAGGGTTAGGGTTAGGGTTAGGGTTAGGGTTAGGGTTAGGGTTAGGGTTAGGGTTAGGGTTAGGGTTAGGGTTAGGGTTAGGGTTAGGGTTAGGGTTAGGGTTAGGGTTAGGGTTAGGGTTAGGGTTAGGGTTAGGGTTAGGGTTAGGGTTAGGGTTAGGGTTAGGGTTAGGGTTAGGGTTAGGGTTAGGGTTAGGGTTAGGGTTAGGGTTAGGGTTAGGGTTAGGGTTAGGGTTAGGGTTAGGGTTAGGGTTAGGGTTAGGGTTAGGGTTAGGGTTAGGGTTAGGGTTAGGGTTAGGGTTAGGGTTAGGGTTAGGGTTAGGGTTAGGGTTAGGGTTAGGGTTAGGGTTAGGGTTAGGGTTAGGGTTAGGGTTAGGGTTAGGGTTAGGGTTAGGGTTAGGGTTAGGGTTAGGGTTAGGGTTAGGGTTAGGGTTAGGGTTAGGGTTAGGGTTAGGGTTAGGGTTAGGGTTAGGGTTAGGGTTAGGGTTAGGGTTAGGGTTAGGGTTAGGGTTAGGGTTAGGGTTAGGGTTAGGGTTAGGGTTAGGGTTAGGGTTAGGGTTAGGGTTAGGGTTAGGGTTAGGGTTAGGGTTAGGGTTAGGGTTAGGGTTAGGGTTAGGGTTAGGGTTAGGGTTAGGGTTAGGGTTAGGGTTAGGGTTAGGGTTAGGGTTAGGGTTAGGGTTAGGGTTAGGGTTAGGGTTAGGGTTAGGGTTAGGGTTAGGGTTAGGGTTAGGGTTAGGGTTAGGGTTAGGGTTAGGGTTAGGGTTAGGGTTAGGGTTAGGGTTAGGGTTAGGGTTAGGGTTAGGGTTAGGGTTAGGGTTAGGGTTAGGGTTAGGGTTAGGGTTAGGGTTAGGGTTAGGGTTAGGGTTAGGGTTAGGGTTAGGGTTAGGGTTAGGGTTAGGGTTAGGGTTAGGGTTAGGGTTAGGGTTAGGGTTAGGGTTAGGGTTAGGGTTAGGGTTAGGGTTAGGGTTAGGGTTAGGGTTAGGGTTAGGGTTAGGGTTAGGGTTAGGGTTAGGGTTAGGGTTAGGGTTAGGGTTAGGGTTAGGGTTAGGGTTAGGGTTAGGGTTAGGGTTAGGGTTAGGGTTAGGGTTAGGGTTAGGGTTAGGGTTAGGGTTAGGGTTAGGGTTAGGGTTAGGGTTAGGGTTAGGGTTAGGGTTAGGGTTAGGGTTAGGGTTAGGGTTAGGGTTAGGGTTAGGGTTAGGGTTAGGGTTAGGGTTAGGGTTAGGGTTAGGGTTAGGGTTAGGGTTAGGGTTAGGGTTAGGGTTAGGGTTAGGGTTAGGGTTAGGGTTAGGGTTAGGGTTAGGGTTAGGGTTAGGGTTAGGGTTAGGGTTAGGGTTAGGGTTAGGGTTAGGGTTAGGGTTAGGGTTAGGGTTAGGGTTAGGGTTAGGGTTAGGGTTAGGGTTAGGGTTAGGGTTAGGGTTAGGGTTAGGGTTAGGGTTAGGGTTAGGGTTAGGGTTAGGGTTAGGGTTAGGGTTAGGGTTAGGGTTAGGGTTAGGGTTAGGGTTAGGGTTAGGGTTAGGGTTAGGGTTAGGGTTAGGGTTAGGGTTAGGGTTAGGGTTAGGGTTAGGGTTAGGGTTAGGGTTAGGGTTAGGGTTAGGGTTAGGGTTAGGGTTAGGGTTAGGGTTAGGGTTAGGGTTAGGGTTAGGGTTAGGGTTAGGGTTAGGGTTAGGGTTAGGGTTAGGGTTAGGGTTAGGGTTAGGGTTAGGGTTAGGGTTAGGGTTAGGGTTAGGGTTAGGGTTAGGGTTAGGGTTAGGGTTAGGGTTAGGGTTAGGGTTAGGGTTAGGGTTAGGGTTAGGGTTAGGGTTAGGGTTAGGGTTAGGGTTAGGGTTAGGGTTAGGGTTAGGGTTAGGGTTAGGGTTAGGGTTAGGGTTAGGGTTAGGGTTAGGGTTAGGGTTAGGGTTAGGGTTAGGGTTAGGGTTAGGGTTAGGGTTAGGGTTAGGGTTAGGGTTAGGGTTAGGGTTAGGGTTAGGGTTAGGGTTAGGGTTAGGGTTAGGGTTAGGGTTAGGGTTAGGGTTAGGGTTAGGGTTAGGGTTAGGGTTAGGGTTAGGGTTAGGGTTAGGGTTAGGGTTAGGGTTAGGGTTAGGGTTAGGGTTAGGGTTAGGGTTAGGGTTAGGGTTAGGGTTAGGGTTAGGGTTAGGGTTAGGGTTAGGGTTAGGGTTAGGGTTAGGGTTAGGGTTAGGGTTAGGGTTAGGGTTAGGGTTAGGGTTAGGGTTAGGGTTAGGGTTAGGGTTAGGGTTAGGGTTAGGGTTAGGGTTAGGGTTAGGGTTAGGGTTAGGGTTAGGGTTAGGGTTAGGGTTAGGGTTAGGGTTAGGGTTAGGGTTAGGGTTAGGGTTAGGGTTAGGGTTAGGGTTAGGGTTAGGGTTAGGGTTAGGGTTAGGGTTAGGGTTAGGGTTAGGGTTAGGGTTAGGGTTAGGGTTAGGGTTAGGGTTAGGGTTAGGGTTAGGGTTAGGGTTAGGGTTAGGGTTAGGGTTAGGGTTAGGGTTAGGGTTAGGGTTAGGGTTAGGGTTAGGGTTAGGGTTAGGGTTAGGGTTAGGGTTAGGGTTAGGGTTAGGGTTAGGGTTAGGGTTAGGGTTAGGGTTAGGGTTAGGGTTAGGGTTAGGGTTAGGGTTAGGGTTAGGGTTAGGGTTAGGGTTAGGGTTAGGGTTAGGGTTAGGGTTAGGGTTAGGGTTAGGGTTAGGGTTAGGGTTAGGGTTAGGGTTAGGGTTAGGGTTAGGGTTAGGGTTAGGGTTAGGGTTAGGGTTAGGGTTAGGGTTAGGGTTAGGGTTAGGGTTAGGGTTAGGGTTAGGGTTAGGGTTAGGGTTAGGGTTAGGGTTAGGGTTAGGGTTAGGGTTAGGGTTAGGGTTAGGGTTAGGGTTAGGGTTAGGGTTAGGGTTAGGGTTAGGGTTAGGGTTAGGGTTAGGGTTAGGGTTAGGGTTAGGGTTAGGGTTAGGGTTAGGGTTAGGGTTAGGGTTAGGGTTAGGGTTAGGGTTAGGGTTAGGGTTAGGGTTAGGGTTAGGGTTAGGGTTAGGGTTAGGGTTAGGGTTAGGGTTAGGGTTAGGGTTAGGGTTAGGGTTAGGGTTAGGGTTAGGGTTAGGGTTAGGGTTAGGGTTAGGGTTAGGGTTAGGGTTAGGGTTAGGGTTAGGGTTAGGGTTAGGGTTAGGGTTAGGGTTAGGGTTAGGGTTAGGGTTAGGGTTAGGGTTAGGGTTAGGGTTAGGGTTAGGGTTAGGGTTAGGGTTAGGGTTAGGGTTAGGGTTAGGGTTAGGGTTAGGGTTAGGGTTAGGGTTAGGGTTAGGGTTAGGGTTAGGGTTAGGGTTAGGGTTAGGGTTAGGGTTAGGGTTAGGGTTAGGGTTAGGGTTAGGGTTAGGGTTAGGGTTAGGGTTAGGGTTAGGGTTAGGGTTAGGGTTAGGGTTAGGGTTAGGGTTAGGGTTAGGGTTAGGGTTAGGGTTAGGGTTAGGGTTAGGGTTAGGGTTAGGGTTAGGGTTAGGGTTAGGGTTAGGGTTAGGGTTAGGGTTAGGGTTAGGGTTAGGGTTAGGGTTAGGGTTAGGGTTAGGGTTAGGGTTAGGGTTAGGGTTAGGGTTAGGGTTAGGGTTAGGGTTAGGGTTAGGGTTAGGGTTAGGGTTAGGGTTAGGGTTAGGGTTAGGGTTAGGGTTAGGGTTAGGGTTAGGGTTAGGGTTAGGGTTAGGGTTAGGGTTAGGGTTAGGGTTAGGGTTAGGGTTAGGGTTAGGGTTAGGGTTAGGGTTAGGGTTAGGGTTAGGGTTAGGGTTAGGGTTAGGGTTAGGGTTAGGGTTAGGGTTAGGGTTAGGGTTAGGGTTAGGGTTAGGGTTAGGGTTAGGGTTAGGGTTAGGGTTAGGGTTAGGGTTAGGGTTAGGGTTAGGGTTAGGGTTAGGGTTAGGGTTAGGGTTAGGGTTAGGGTTAGGGTTAGGGTTAGGGTTAGGGTTAGGGTTAGGGTTAGGGTTAGGGTTAGGGTTAGGGTTAGGGTTAGGGTTAGGGTTAGGGTTAGGGTTAGGGTTAGGGTTAGGGTTAGGGTTAGGGTTAGGGTTAGGGTTAGGGTTAGGGTTAGGGTTAGGGTTA